>JADLZN010008274.1:0-41189 GCA_018155175.1 Sinocyclocheilus anophthalmus | reverse complement strand
AAACTGTAAACTGTAACAGAAATATTATTACAATTTAAAATAACTATAAGTAAATTTAAAATGTAGTTCACATTAAGTGATTTTTGATCAGTTCAATGTACCATTGCTGAACATAACTAATCATTTCTTTAAAAAATACATTCTTACTGACCACAAATTTTACAGTAGTGTAAATATCAACTGTACAGTATATGTAACTTCTGTTATCAAAGTATTGTGGCAGTACCATGGTATGGTGACTGTAATACCACACTACTGAAATTCATATAGGCCTACCATTACTTTTACATATACTCTAAGTACTTCCAAGAATACAGTGGTACAAAGTACTTCCAAGAATACAATTTATTAAAAAAAATGTATAATAATAATAAAAAAAATACATGGTAGTACCGTGTTACATTACACCCCTACAAAAATAACTGTGGTAATACCTTGCCATACTTTTATATGTATCATAATATGGTACTAAAATTCATATACCAGGGTATTTACATGGTATTCCAAAGTATGTTCAAGAATACCATGGTGCCACACTTACATAAAATTACTGCTGCCGCCCTCTCTGAAAAGTCAAATATCGCTACAACCTGAATGGATGCTCCCTCCAGCTTAATTGGATTTACAAGTAACAGCGGACTATCAGTGAATCCCATTTGTCTCAAATGAAAGTTTGTAAAACTATACGGTGTAAAATGTTCACTGCAGAGGCGGGTGTTGGTGGTGATCCTCAGCTCTCCATCAGATTGCTCTTCATAAAATTATTCCAACTTTTCTTCATATAATTGTTTTTTAGGAAATTTAAATAAGGAGACCAAGCTGTTTTGTAAATTATCGCAACCAGGTAATATGCATTCCCGTGACGAAGCAGGCATAGCTAGCTAGCAAACTGTAGGCTGTAATAACGATAATGACAGTAACTCACGATTAAGCAGGCAAACCACTGATACTAATGCTCTCTAGGTATTATAGTGTTAGGGGAGTTGTCTTTACACAGACTTTAAAGTGAGACCCCTGAGGTAAGATGGTCATGTGATCTCAACATGTCTGCCCCCATGAGATGACCACTTCCCTTATCAGGCTATGAACACAAAAAAACAACACACTGAAGTAAACTGACTGATAGACTAAGCATGCAAACCACACTTGCGTGCAGCAGTGCAAACGCATATACGCATGTGCACATGCATACTCAAAATGCTAATTACGGCAAAGAGTGTGAAAGCTGATTCGCCGGCCAGACTAATTAAACAGCATCATCTCATCTATATTCGTAATTAAACACTTGAGCATAATCACACAACGTGCCAGGAATCCAAACGAATCAATTAAAAGCGTCTGATTAATTAATTTATTCTGACTACATTTGTCCCACTTTCTAATAGATGGATACTCTGTAGTCATTTCACTTTAGCCTCATTTATCTTTTTTTCTAACCTCTTTGTTGCTCTTCATAAAATTGACCACAGGGCAAATTAATGTAATTTCCATTTTTTTGCTGTTACACTATTTTTTCTTTTAAGTTGCGTTCAATTGAGTCTGCTTGAGGCAAGTGCTTTAAAGAGAAAGAGAGAGATGGTGCAAATACACATTCGTGCTTTGAAACCATTTAACATGGTTAACAGACACACAAACACAGTGACACTATTAAATGGACAGATCACCCAAAAATAAATAAATAAAATCTGTCATTATTTACTTACTGTTGTTCCAAACTTGCATGATTTCCATCTTTTGTGGAACACAAATGAGAAAATGTATACAGTTATTGGGAAGTGAAGCTTTCAAGCTTATAGTTCATAAGTAGTTCATAAGGGTTAGTTGTTCAGTTTAGGTATGGGGTAAGGGACCTAAAATATAGTCATGCAGAATAAGGAATTAATATGTGCTTTAGACGTACTAATAAACAGCCAGTATGCTAGTAATATGCATGCTAAAAGGCAACTGGTTAATAGTGAGAATTGGTCCCTAAACTAGTGTTACCTAAATTACTGATGATCTTTCTATTCAGTGGTCTATTAATTGTTGAACCTGAACCTGAGAACCAGATCAGTCCATTTCATGAATGAATCATTCAGACTGGTTTTATGAACCAGATTAACCAGCTCATTAAAAAATCTGACTCATATTTAAAGATCATGATTAAGCAGGTTCACTTACCTACCGAAAACTCTATTGAACTTGCACCAATTCACATCAATGTGTTTCGCACACAATTATGTTATATTATTACAGTCAAACCATTATTATAGCTATTGTTAGACTTTGAAATCTTGTGAAATTATAGACTTTCATTGGAAGTGTTGGGGGGGCGTAGGAAAGTTACTTTTAAAAGTAATGCATTACAATATTGCGTTACTCCATAAAAAAATAACTAATTACATTACTTAGTTACTTTTTATTTTTTTTTGAAGTAACTTGGTGCGTTACTTTTGCGTTACTTTTTATATCTGGGCTGGGCTTGCTTGTTTGTTTGTTTTTAAAATTAAAAAAGTTATATTTTTGGCAAATAAAAAAGCCTTTTCACACCAAAAGTGAAATGAATAAGCCTCAGGCTGAAGGGAAAGTAAATTTACATCCGTACAGTAGAATGCAGAAGAAGAAATTAAATAAAAAAAGACACAAATGTTTGTCTAGAGTAATTTATGCTTAATTTAGTATGGTGGAAACGGGATCATCGAAGGTCAGAAGCAAATACACTGGTTAATAGAAAGGGATTAAATACATAAAGAATATTTGTATTATTTAACATATTTAACTATTGCAGCTTTGAGTCATATTCTGAGTTGCATTTTTTAAATTCATTTTGAGAAATACTGAATCTGTTTTTTAGTTTTTGTGTGAGTGAGATGAATTATTGCATATTCATATTTGTTTTAGAACTACAGTTACATCTTCTGATTTCTCTCAACATGGGGACAGGAGAGCTGTCAATCAATAAATTTGAAAAAAAGTAACGCGTTACTTATTTGAAAAAGTAACTCAGATATTCTCTTGTAAATTAAAAAGTAATGCGTTACTTTACTAGTTACT
Organism: Sinocyclocheilus anophthalmus; assembly: GCA_018155175.1. NCBI lineage: Eukaryota > Metazoa > Chordata > Actinopteri > Cypriniformes > Cyprinidae > Sinocyclocheilus > Sinocyclocheilus anophthalmus. The sequence continues at coordinate 38,156 of JADLZN010008274.1, read as the reverse complement.
TGAAAAAAGTAATCTGATTACGTAACTCGCGCTACTTGTAATGCGTTACCCCCAACACTGTACAGTATATGGACTACTTTTATGATGCTCTTATGATGCTTTTCTGTCCTTTTCTGAAGCCTGAATGCTTTAAAGGCACAATATGTACGGATTTTTTTAATTAAAAATATCCAAAAACCACTAGAACATATATTTTGCTGACTTGTGTACTTACATTATCCCAAATATTTCAAAGAATGTTTAAATCCAGAGAAATTAGCAATTTTAACTAGTGACACAGACAGTGTACATAGTGTCATTGTGTAGCCTGCCAATGACATCATAACCCCTCGAGTTGTAGGAAAACATGGAACACAAAGATTGATTTATAGGTTGTGCGTTTGATAGGGATAATAGACCGGTGACGACACAGAGTAGCTTTATAACAGAACTTTCAAATGTATCTAGTATGAAAAAACAGCACTGCTTTTTTTCCCCACGCACGACCGGAAGGAGCGGAAGCAGTCGACTGTGGCATAACAAAAGCTCCGCTGCTTTCGAGCAGTGTGTCACGCTCGTTCAGAGGCCTCGTTTCGCTTCGACGGCTTTCAGCCTCACCATGCTTTATTCTACTACATTAATAAATCATTAGCTCATCCACGAACATGATTTCTTCCCGAGTCCCGTCGGATTGCATCGGCAGTGGGGATGAAGACGACAACTCCCATAATTCCACACTCAGCCACGGCGTCATCAAACTACGACTTTGACTCTTTGTTTAATTTGAATACGCGCACTCTAGTGGCGAAAATTACATATCGTGCCTTTAATTACCTTTCCTAAAATTTGGATAAATGGATTGGCTTTCCATTGGATGTAAAAAGCAAAACAGTGCCTTCTTCAAAAATATCTCCTTGTGTCCATCAGAAACAAGAAAAGCCACTACTGGGTGAACAACTTGAGGGTGAGTGTAAACATTGACATACCTTTTCATATTTGGGGAAAAGAAAAAAAAACTATCTCCTTTAAAACACAGCATCATTCATATTGTCAAACATGCAAGATTACCAACAAAGTCTTTGACTTTAGCACTTTATCGTTTATATGTACGTGCAAGGAGATGAAAAATGGATGTGACAGACGAGGGTGTGTGTGCTACATCGCTGCTCCCGCCCAGCGGTCCCTTTACCTAGTACAGTGTTAGGGTTCTACGAAATTAATTAAGTAAAATTGCCTCCATATCTGGCTGCGGTGCTACAACCCATATCAAAATTAGGTTCATTATTCGAAGCGCCAGCGAATATACCTTTTTCATGTTGATTTTTATTAATATTTCATAATTTAATAATGCAGCATTGAGGCGTCGCCAGGGAGGGAGCATTTATGAGATAAAGAAACTGTGACATTAACGGACAGGGCAGGGGGCAAAGAAGAAAAGACACACACACACACACACAGTCTGTTCACACAAGGCCTGTGTTGATAATTTATTTCAAGAATCATGCATTATATTTACATAAAACTGTTGTTTACATTTTTAGTGGTGAAGTATATTCATAAGTATGCATACCTTTCTAAAACATATGCGTAAAATTATGATTTACTGCAGCAAGACCATATAAAGGTGCCATATGGTTTTGTACTTAAAGATTACCATATGTTTTGTACAATGGTATATATGTTCATTTTAATACCATGGTAGTAACAGTATAGTTGGGAAATCATGTAAATAAATACCATGGTATATATATGGTAATCATTTTCATATGAAAGCATGAAAGTACTGTACATAATGGCTTCCATATGAAAGTACCATGGGTTACGGTACCAAGTACACCTACATGTACAGTCAAAGAATTCCCGATGCTATTCATGGTATATATGCCCCCCCCCCCTAAAAAAAAATATGACAAGTTATGTTTTTTAAGAGTAACTATAGCACCAAAAAAAAAAAACTTGTACTGCTTGAGATTTGAATATTATTTATGGTTAATATCAGGATTTAATTAAATATATTTTAAAATCAGCTCCATCTGCCATATTGGATACATTTTTGTTAACAATGCATTCTAGAGCAATGCTGCCTAACATTTTTTAAATAAATTAGAAAATTAAATTAAAATAAAATATGCTATGCTGAAGCTGAAGCTGAGTGTGTAATGAGGGGGGGGAAAGTACAACCATGATGTATTTGAGAAAATATGATGCGACTTTGGCATTTTTACGTTAGCTGTTCCTGTATTTAAAGTGACGTTACAACACATTTCCTTTCCTCACACTCACCTCCCCTCTCTTCCCATCCATCTCACATTCACCCTGCAGGTGAGCTGAGCTGAATTGACATTTTCCTCCCTCGTTTTCTCTCACCCTCCGCCTCTCCGGTGCTGTAATTTGGCATAATTAATGCTAACATTACTGCTGATAATTTAGCTACTTAATTAAACTCAGAGGACTTCATTAAGGCCGGTATGGCACCGTGACTTGTGTGTGTATATACATCATGAGTGTCAGCAAATGTGTGTCAGAGACTGGTTGTGTGTGTGTGTGACATAATTTGGCTGTAGTGGCTGGGTGGGTAATTGTTTTTGTCATTAGATCTGTGGCAACGATAAAGATGGGCACAGATAAGGGGCTTACTATGCATGCGTTGATACTGTTATTTTCTAGTGGCAGAGAACGTGTTCCTTCAAAGGGCAACCATGAATAACCTTTGACCACATGGTGTGATCATATAAACTATGAGGTGAAATCTTGCTAAGATTGCATTTTAAACACTTTTTATTTGCTTGTCCTCTCACCGAATCACCCTAGCTACCCTATTGTGTAGCGATCGCCCCTCTTTGAGGTAGACCCCAAACGCAAGGCCGAGTTCATTCAACCCAAACCCAACCCCTCACCGTAATTCGTATTCCGTAGTCTCCTTGAATAATTCCCTCTTCTCGCATACGGTCCCAATGTCAAAACAACTTGCATGCACTACCGTAATCTATACTGCAATTATGCTGAACGATTCAGCTTGCCCAACAATTTTTTCAATATACTATTACAATCCCCGCCCCCACCAACACCGTCATGTCGAACCACCGACATTCTTTCAAAACCGTTACAACATCTTACCCAGCATACGGGTCAGAGCCTCACCCATCAGTAACCCTGCCTAGCCTTACCTCCTACAGAAGGCTCGGCAGCCTCCCTATTTTTTTTGAGCAACCACCCTTCGATTAATGAACAGGCAGTGGACACCCTAAACAGACCATTCAAAAGGGACATGATAGGCTCGAGAGCAGTTACTAGCCCGTTTTTTAAGTCGTCTGCTATACTCCTCACTGTCCACCCACGGCGAGACTGGATGAATATGCCTCATTCCTTCATTATGTCTGCGACTCACTGTGTGTACACTTGGCCGGTGAGTTGAAGGTCTATATTCACTACGTTCTATTCCGCTGACCTCTCCTCACTCCTCTTACCATCCTGCCCATATTATTAAAGTCATCAAGACAAAATGACCCCATTGTACTTTTCCATCCCTGGTTGGCGTCTTCTGTGCAGATTCTCTCCGTTCCACGAATTGTCTGGTCCGCTCCCTCTCCTCCTCCTCGCCTCTCCCCCCCCTTTCCGTTTCCCCCCTAGCCTCCGTCTTCCGCCCCCTTTCGGGTCTGTGTCGGTATTCCATGCCGCCTTTTCTCAACCTCCTTATACTTGTGTATGGATATTTGTATACCCGCGTTGCGTGAAGTCATTAGACGGAGAACCGTCTGTAACATATATGGATGATTGTAGAGAAGATTTTTCTATCATGTCTCTGAGCCCTTTTTCCTACCTTGAGGATGCCCTTTTTTTTTGTGTGTGGTGTTTCCGTTTCGAGCTTTTTCTTTTTCCACGACAATTAATACTTTTTCTTCAGCAAGCATCATTAAATTGACCAAGCTAGTGACAGTAAAGACAAAACAGTTATCACAGTTGCCACACAAATATTAAGCAGCACACAACGGTTTTCAACACTTTACTATAAGAAATGATACTGGCAGCAAATCAGCATATTAGAACGATTGAGTCATGAGTTAAAACTTGCTGAAAAACTCACAGGAACAACATTACATTTTAAAAATGAAAAACAGTTATAATTAAATTGTGTAATAATATTTACAATATTCTACTTGGGCCATCCTTTAACAAATCAAATAAATGTAGCTTTGGTGAGCATAAGACACTTTTTTCACAAACATTATGAAATCTTACTGACTCCAACCTTTTGAATGGTAGTGCATATAATCAAATGTATTTCTGAGTGAAACAGTATGTTCATTGTTCAAGCATTAGCACATTCACAAGAGAGAACTTGACCTTCATCCTCCACAACCTGGTCAAAACGCCTCCTTAGAAGTGGATCAGTCCTGTTTCACTCTGAAATATATAACATTACATAAGTAAAATGAACTATGAATGAATGACTTTAAGCTAGTACCAGACCAGATAGACAGGTAGTGACCTTTTCACGATAAGTCCAGTCTGGTGTACTCAGTGTACCCAGTGTTCCTACAAAAAACAATAAAAAGTATAATTCAAATAATCAGACTATTAGATTAGAAATAGTCAGACTAGAGCTGTGTTTTAAGTCTACATGTGTGTTTAAGGTGTGTACCTGTGTGTGCTTGTAGTGGCAGGCTCCAAATCGGTCTGTTCACATGCTGAGTGGGTTTTGGATTATCTGTGTACTAATTAACGCCCGGGCCGAGGCGAGGAGGAGCGGGTCTGTTCAAACACATGAAATGCACAGGCAAAAAAAAAATAAACAATAACACAAGTAAAAACCAGTATGTGGGTGGTCCCACAGGGACCTGTGATGGCATCAACAGGAAGTGACACCGGGAGTGACGGAGAGAGAGAGGGAGAGAGGAGAGAGAGAGAGAGCGGAGAGAGAGAGTTGTGGTTAGAAAGTTACACTTTACACGCCTATCTAAGTGTTAGTCAGATGCTAACAGCTAGCAGTTGAGGTAAAGGGCTTAGCTTAAGAGTTAGCGTTAGTTACACGCAATTCTTTGTTTACACACAGGTCTGTGAAATGAATGCTGTTGTCAGATTAACCGGAAGAATCTGCTCACACTTCCGGGGTCACGTGATGCTAGGAGACCAATGCAAACTCACAACAGGTGCAAGTGGAGCAGAACTTGCACTCCTGTGAGCATGCATGGGAAACTCATGCACGTCCCATACAAATTCATTCATTACTCAAAAAAGCACATTCACTTCACAGGCAATGGTGAACTCATAGTTAGCTACGCTAGAATAACACCATTAATTTTACGTAAAATGTTTCACATGAGCGAGTCAAAATGAAATACAATTATACGTAACACATAATAAGGCCTTAACTTAATGAAATGAGGAGTATCGCTCAGATTACCTACACAGTGCTGAAAAAGGGGATATCTTCGCCCAAGATCAGACCGATTCAATCTGGTACCATTTATATGAGCTGCTAAACCCGAGATTTCGTCGTCAGAAAATAGAATTGTGCTCTACTAACACAGAAATCAGGATTTCTTCGCTAAAATCAGGTTAGATTCTTATCGTACGATTTAAAAACATTATAGCACTGAAACTTTCTAATACCTGTAGGAAGGCACCTTCAAGCTATAGTTTTATCTGATTATATTCAGAACCTGGTGCGCGCATGGATAAGAGTTACGTAAATGTTTCACATGAGTGGGTCGATATGAATACAATGATACATAACACATAATAAGGCCTTAAATCAGTGAAATGAGGAGCATCGCTCAGATCACCTACACAGTACTGAAGAAGGGGATTTCTTCGCCCAAAATCAGACCGATTTATTCTGGTACCATTTATATGAGCTGCTAATCCGAGATTGCGTCGTCAGAAAATAGACTCATGCTCCACTAACAACAGAGATTAGGATTTCATCGCTAAAATCAGGTTAGTTTCTTATTGTACGATTTAAACACATTATAGCACTGAAAACTTCTTACTGCTCGCAGGAAGGCGCATTCAAACTATAATTTTATCTGGTTTTGATCAGGAACTGGTATGCAAATGGAGAAGAAGTTACTAAAACTTATGAGACAGACACATAAGATTGATTACTGGGTCTGCTTGCAAGCAATGTTTAAAACGACTCCACCGTTCTAAATTACTGCTAAAGTAGGAAACTATTGTTTCCCCAACAATGTGAATGCCGGGATTTTTCTGGCTAGCTTGTAAAAGTTTCTGGGGGTCACATCATGCGCTGCTGCGGGGATGCTTGGAAGTATTACAGTTCTGTTCTGTCAGTTGTTAAGCAGAAAGTGTTGGCTACCCCCTTCGTAGCTTGTTGCATATGAGGGAGTTTGCACGGCTGAATGAGGATGCGGGAGTAGGGTGTCTCTCCCACTGCGTCTCTTTTCGCCGCCTGTAGGAGTCCCTGAGTTCTCTTCGGAGCATGTCAAGCTTGTCTTGAGTGTTGTTCAGCTGCTGGATCAGAGTCTCAATTCTGGCAACTTTGTCTAAGAGCTCAGAATTTGCTGCTTTAATAGTAATTTTGTGTGGCAAAGTTTCCTTTCCAGGTCCTTTCTGTCTACCTTTTCCAGGTGATCTTGCTGTTCAGCAGCTGTCAGAGCATTTTTAAATCTATTGATTTCCTCCTGAAACTCCATTTTGCTGGGGTCCTTGTGGGCTACCGCTGTGATCTGTTGCTTGAGATCATTTACCTCCTGTTTCAGACCCATGAGGTTGTGGGCCATGACCTTGGCGAGCTTTTTGTAGCCATAACTCTCGCTTGAGTCCTGAGTCTGAGGTACACTTCTCTCTATGTCCAGTTGCTTTCGGCTCAGTAGGAGGTCATCAGCCCTGGGTAGGGGGTGTTCCTCACAAAGCCTGGCCAGCCCTCTTTGGTCTGCAATCTGGGCAGTTAGTCTGAGCATCTGCACCGTTTTGACACAATGGTGTTGAGAGTAAGGGCTAGAGACAACTACAAGATCAAAACAGAGTGTGAAAATAGTTTTGGGTCAGCATATGTTTGCTGAAAAGGGCGTAAACAGGATTTTGATTGATGACTTAAGACTACTGTCAAATTATTGTCAAATTATCACTCAGAATTTGCTGACGGTTCCCCAACAGGCTTAATCTCTGAGGTATGAAGGAGAAAAGGGAAAAGCAGAAGGAAAAGGAGAGCATTTCTATTCAGATTATGCTTATTATTATTATTTATTTTTTTTTTTTTTGAAAATAAACAAGTCAAAAATAGAAATGTCTCTGGTTCCTTTTGAGGTTCAGAGAGAACATCAAGGGGGCATAACATGTAAATGGATTTAAAATTAGCTGACTGCTATTAACAAAACAAGGGAATCATTCTGGTATTAGGAACAAATAGCAGCACTAGTGATTAGTGTGTTACTAAAAGCACCCAATACCTTAATGAGTCTTTCCTCGATAGACAGTTAAGATTTAATTAAATTTAGATTTAATTAACTAGTAACTAAGCAATAGCATTCAGGAAGGATACATCTAGATAGTTAAATTCGCTGAGACGAATTGAAGATTGAGAAACATAGAAAAAGAAGAAAAAGAAGGAAGAGAAATGGAAAAATCAGAAACCAGGGATTAGGATAAATTCAAATTACTTCACACTGCACACACACATGCTGTATTTAAAAGCTTCAATTAAAAAGTGCTAACCCCTAATTGTTAAAGCTATTTGGTAGCTTAGCCTAAAATGAAACTATGCTAAGTCGTGTTAGCTTAGCTGCTTCAAATGGTTTGTTTACAAACATGGCGTGTTGTGCTATGTGACGTTAGCACTTCCTGTGACAAGTTGTTGTCACGGTAACCAATGCATGCCAGTGTAATTAACGCAGTTTAATGTCTGTCTATGTTAAACAGTCACAGTTTTAGAACGTGGTGCTTTCAGCCTTCAAGACTTGTTGCATTACCTAAGCATTTCGGTGAGTGCTTCTCTAATGCAACAATAAACTTCTTGCACTTGTTTAAGGAATAACAAAACAGGTTTACTGTATGTTAAAGCCAGTTTAAACATATATATAGTTATGTGTGCCTCACACCTGAATACTAAAGTACAGTATTAAACCTTTAATTTCACTCAGCGAGTGAAAAACATAATGACCACCAGGTTGCTTGTACATATGCAGTCAAAGTGTAGATGAATTGCTTCAATCTAATTATAAACTATAAGGCCTTTATGCTGTAGAAAGGGGAGCAGCGCTCACATCTACCTTGATATAACTGTACTGAGATTTCTTCTTCAAAGAAACAATTTAAACAATACTGCAATTTTGTGATTTCTTCACTAAAGCATATTACATTATGGTACAGTTTGGACATGCCGCTGAGCTGAGATTCAGACTTACGCTTTGTCAAGACAGATTTATGCTTTAATACTGAAATTAGGGTTTCTTTGCTAAAATCAGATTAACCTTACACCGATGCCATTAAGCATGAAATACATAAAGACTCTCACAATTATAATAGCAGTACCAATTCAAACCCCCACTTTATCTGCATCTCAACAAGCCAGCAAATAGGGACACAACCGGGCATCTGAAGTCACGTCCTATTTTAACCTGGGCTATCAAGCACACACTTTTAAGTTGCCAGTGTTTAAACTCATAACTTTCGTTTTATCATGCCCGCATTCTCTCCACCAATCTGTAGCGAATCAGCTCATGGGAAATATGAATAATTAACCATAACTAATTATGATTAATTATTAATATTTTAGATCCACTGTAGATATTTAGCTGACCACTCAGGGTCAACCGTCTTGTCAATTCTAAGAACGTTAATTTCCTGGTTAAAGGAAATAACCTTCTTACTGTACAATTCTATAAGTTTGTAACGTAAATCTGCATGATTATTGACTCCGGTTATGAGTAAACAATGAACACGTCAAGTGTGATACAAGTAAGGTTTTATTAACTACATAAACACTTAAACTAATTTAACATACTACATAAACACATAAACTTGTCTAACATACACATATACACACACACACACATACAGTTGGTATAGGAAAGGGTTTAACTCAGTACAGAAAGAGGCATAAGGAATGAAATTTATGGAACATTTGCATATTCAGCAGATCTAAACCTGAGGGAAGCGTCAGATTCTTAGTTCGAACACACCTTTGTAAAAAGGGGTAACTGATACTTAATGCATCAATTAAAGCGACTAAGTTTGATACTTGCGTATGTCTGAAAAAGATTCCTGATGCATTCTTAAGGCCCAAGATCTTGCTGAAAATAGTTGATGAAAAGAACCAGTTTGAGTCAGAAGATCTTGGTGAAAAGGACTATCCGGAGCCTGGCACTGATGCTTTGGTATCCTGAAGCGTTTTATCACATCTTCATCTTAGCATCTCACTGAACAACCGACTGGGCGGGTCACAGGAGTTGGCATTTTTTTAAAGCCTGCAGAGATTCACGCCTCTCAAGATGGTTTGTCCAATGAGGAAGGCTGAAATCCCAAGCGGTAGGTTGGAAATACTGGGGATTTTTATTACTCTTTGTCTGTAAGCATGGTATTTGCATATGTAATTCACTTGAGTGTTGATGAAGAAATTAGTAATGATTCTTAGAACATCAATATATTGCATAGGTATCAGCATATAATATACACAATTGTTTCGATCATAAGAAGGCGAATTCATAGATACTAGACATGAAATAGTTACTTCTATGAAGGTGGTTATCGTAAGCATGAATAAAAATAGTCTATAATACAACAGATTAAATACAACACAGCAATAATATACACAATGGCCTGAAGAAAATGGGTGTTCATTCAAAGAAGGTTTTCCTATGAATTAATTAGAGAACAGTCCATTTCTCTGGGCATTGTGTGTCTTTCTTATGAGGAAAATGCAGGGAGTTTATCCCCTGCATTCCTTTTAGGCCATAAAACCAGTGGTATCATGATTAGTTGTCATGGTGACCAAGGTTGGGGAATGGTGTTCAGCCGAAAACCTAACATCCAGTATATTGAGTGAGGGGACTGTGACGATTTGTTAATCTAATGAATAATTGATTTGTTAAATCCAAAATAAAAATTAGTGTGTCAGATTGGTCGAGACGCTACAGCCGTCCGCCAACACGAAGAGCTCTCCAAGAGCATGCTGAACTCGTTCAGTCTTCTCTCAGTAGAGTAGTCAGGAGCGGAACGATGTGATCGTCGGCTCGAAGCGAAAACCTGAATATATTTGCTGCATCTGCTGCTTACTTATACTCCCGCTGTGATCAGCAGCAGCTGGATGCAATAATCGCATGCCAATGTGCATTGGCTCGTTTAGTTTACACTCGAAGTAGATTGGTCCCTCTAAGCGAGATCCCAATTTCGTCGGTCCTCCGACGTGACGTCGAGAGTGACCGACTGAAAGGGAACTCAAAAGTCTTGTACTCAGAGAAACTCCACCCTGCCTTAAACCATCACACATACCTCATCCCAAAGGAAAATCAGCAGGTCTCATAAAGAAGGCCTTTGTACTTTTGGGCTAAAGAACACGCGATGAAACACGTAGGCCCACTGTGGAGCTTTTCCACCTAAGACACGCTTCAGTCTCCATGTTTATTGTTTTTTTTCATGGACATGACGTTATTACTTATAAGCTCTTTTAAGGGTGTGAATGCTGAAGTTCCACACATCAGTGCCTCTCAGCTGCAATTGTCTTATGATCTCTGCATGTGTCTCTAGTCAAGTGCCTTCAAAACTTTAATGTGAGGGAGGCACAATGTGTTATAGACAAAATCATTTGCATTTGTCAATGTCTAATTTTACTTAGTCTGAAAGATTCACATAGACTCATTTGAATTGCAGCAGATTAATTATTAAAAATGAATTAGAAAAAAATGTATATACAGACTAATAGTATTTTTATGGTAAAAGTATTCATTCATTCACTATTTTTCATGTCTGTTAACAAAAGAGATGTCTAAAAGAATTTAAAACCCTATGTGCTTTCTAGCAATAAACATTAAATATGTGAAAATAACTATACATAAATTTGTAAAACAAAAGTGGGTAACAAGGGTTGTTGCAAGTAACAGGGATTAAGGTTTAGGATAAATTCTGCTACCATTCAGTTTGGGTTAGTTTAAGACCAAATGACCAAAAAATAGTGTAGTGTTTTGATATTTGTTAAAGGGATACTCCACCCCAAATTGAAAATTTTGTCATTAATCACTTACCCCCATGTCGTTCCAAACCCGTAAAAGCTTTGTTCGTCTTCAGAACACGATTTAAGATATTTTGAATGAAAACCGGGAGGCTTTTCATATTCTCGTCACTTCATAACGTTACGGTTGAACCACTGATGGACTATTCTGACGATGTCTTTCATACTTTTCTGGACCTTGACAGTGTAATTTACTTGGCAGTCAATGGGACAGTCACTAGCCTCCCGCTTTCATCCAAAATATCTTAAATTGTGTTCCGAAGATGAACGAAGCTTTTACGGGTTTGGAACGACATGGGGGTAAGTGATTAATGACAACATTTTCGTTTTGGGGTGGAGTATCCCTTTAACTTCATACAGCTAAATAATCATATCTATTTTCTTGATGTGTCAAAAAATGTACTGGTAAGAGCATCAACCATTCAGTCGTGTTACCAAATTGATTGTAAAAAAAAAAATGAATTAATTAATTTAATTGGAAACATTAGTTTACCAATAACCAGAAATTATCATTTGGTCTGTAAATAGGCTAGACTCTTTCCCATTCAGGAATATTTATACTTTATTTACTTAAAAATTATTTTTATGTTTATTCAATGCTTATTGCTTGAAAATAACAAAATCACACAAATAAGGGTTGTATTCAGACATAGCCAAGTTTGTTGAAAAATAATAACAATAATAATAATAATGATAACATCAATGGTTTCAATTCATTATTCATTATTATCCATTATCCATTCATTATTCAACAAGTGGTCATTTCCTCCCCCTTACAGGGTTTCTTCAAATTTCTCAACTTGTGTAAGTTGGACACATACTATTCTTTATTTAGGACCATCAGTGCATTAGGAGTGCTGAGGGAGTAGTAATGCTTTTGTGTATGGAGTCGCCTCAAATAACCCAGAACTAATTTACAAAAGCCTCATGACTGCAGACAGGTTTGGGCTAACAGCAAGCACTGCATATGCCATGATATATATCCAGTGTGCAGCTCTGAGGCTAAACTACTGGCATCCGTCAACAGAAATCCAACACCAAACTACCCGTGGCGCTGACCCAACCTGCCTCAGAGCAGCCAGCTTGTGATTGATGCCGTCATAAGATACAAGTGAGTGAGATGAAAGGCTTCCTTGTCAAAAGCTCGGAAGGTTCTGGCATGGTCTCCACCCTCAACTGTTCAGCTCCATGGCTGTGACTCCAAACAGAGCAGCTACTAATGCTGTGCCAAGACTTGAATGAGGGTAGTGACATTATTTCATCTGATGCCACCAGCAAAAGTCGTGTGTTACCCCATTGGAAAATCCAGTTAAAACCAGCTTCTGATGGTTTCTACCCCCATAAAATCAAAAATGTCAGTGATATAATCTATATTTCATAAGGCTGAAAAAAAGAATGAAATTCTTGAAAAGAAAAACTTTTTTATCAGCCTTATTTATTCCTGGTTGTGTGGCACCCCCAGTGTTACAAACAGAAGTTTATTTTTTATCAAGCTAAGGTAAAAATCTGCTTCAATGTTTATTAATATTTGGGGGGAAAAACCTATCCACCAAACCAAAGTCATATGGTGTGATCGATAAAGCCATGAGGTGAAAAAAAGAAAAAGAAAAGTTCATGACTGTCAGTAAGTTTTTAAAAATATCAGATAATTTTACCTTTTTTTTTAATCACAAAGCAATGTCACTTCAGGTTGTAAAATATAGTATAGTGATACTGTAAAAAAAACAAAAACAATGACATTTGTGAATGATTGATTAATTCAGGATACGTGTTTAATAAGTGTAAAAAACATTTTGAGATAAAAGACATTCATTCACTAATATCATTGTTTTGTTCAGTTTTTTTTTTTTTTTTAAGAAAATATGTTTTACTTGATGGTAAACGTTATGATTTTTTTTAGAAATGCAAAACCGTTCTTAAAAATTTTAGTAAAGCTTTTTTTTTTTTTTTTTTTCCTCCCCAAACCACAAACCAGCATGAATACAAAGAGTACATTTTTAGGAACTTGGCACATGTGTTTTAAACAATTTTTAGTTTTTATATTTTTAGTTACGGACATTCTTCTTTGTCACTGACCCTTTATCTGGTCTACCACCTGATGTTCTCAAAATACCCAACAAGTACTCAATCCTATCAAAAACTATCAAACTAGACCAGCTTGGAGAGCAGCTAAGACCAACTTCAGATGGTTCAAACTGTTGTTTTACTGCAGGGTAGCTAAGACCATCTTAATTAAGCTTTAACAACCTAAGCTGCAATGATCTGTCTTTTTTTAATGCTGAATAATACTTAGGAATCAACTGCTTTTTAAAAAAGAACTGAGAAGAATGCATTCATATTTATTCATTTACCAGCATTGTTGAATAATGAACATTTCACAAAACAAATGAATAGCTATAGAGCATTATAATGTGCAGGTGGCTCTGAAATAGACTGAATATCCTCTCTCGACAGGGCTGCATTCTGACTACATGTTTAGAGAGTTTAAAGAAGAAAAACTTTCCAAGTCAAGAACCTTTATGAGCTAATGTCATATTATTTTCTACATCCTGAATATATGTTCCCTCAGCTGTGGTTTCGTGTGATGTATGCTGCTCTTTTATAGAACGTGGACTAAGCTCCAAATGAAATACTCAGAAGAGGGAAAAACTGAGCATAAAATCAATATGAAGAGCTCATATTTACAATGAGGCAGAGTGTTTGTTTTTCCCAGCTGGGCTGAGATGGACCGTCATCATACCTTTCTTTATTTGTTTTGCAGGTGCCTCCAATGGTTAACCAATATTTTGATTAGCACATTACTACGCATATGCCCAAAGCCACAGCCTGCGTAATACGCGCGCATTAGAGGTCTGAATGAACTGGCGGGTGAGGCTGGATTTAGCCCTGGATGTGTCATTAGCTTCTGAGTGCACGGAGAGGCCACCGTCATTCTTAAAGGGACGGGATACAGAGGAACTCACAGAGGGAAATAGGGGAGGAAAAAATGGACAGAGAAGCCGAAATGGAGAGGCAGCCACAAAATTCATATGCTCTAGTGACAAAAACAGCTGCCACACATTTGGCTGAATGAATCCTGCTATAGTGCTGCATGGTCTATTCAACAGCAGCGATGTCCTGCCAACCAGTAAAACAGACATCCAGTACAATGCATTCCAACCCTTCACTTTTCATTCCAGCAGTGTGCCCAAGTCATAAATGACGTAGATTCAGCCTCAGATGGGCCACCCACGGACAAATCATGGAACCTCTGATGCATACTCCAAGCAAAAATGGCAAGGGCTTTTGCAAAATGGCAAGCTCCAATCTTTGAGTCCAACATCCCAATGCTCCCTTCACACCCCTGCATTCCTGTAAACTCTGTACTTTTCTATAAAACAAGGTTACCCAAAGTGGGGTTTCAAAAACCAGGGGGTGTTTGTGAGTTGATGAAAAGCTAATAATTAAATTTAAATTTTTTTAAATAAAAATAAATATTTTCTAAATAAAAACAACAAAAAAGACTTCCTAAAAATATTAATAATATTTTATTTTATTTACCCTGCATGTCCTTGTGACATTAAAAGACAATCAGAGACCATGAGAGATTTCAGAGGTTAAATTTCAGCGGAGTACTCAAATTAATATGAAGAGTTCTCCTGATTTTCAATAAAAAAAACAGTTTTAAAGATATTATAAAAGCCCAACCACCCACCCCACCACACCACACACAATTAAAATTCAGAAATATCAAGCTAGAAATAACCTTCAGAACACTTGGGTAGTGGCACATTTATTTTGATTTGGTGGACAAAAGTTTGGCAAATATTTATAATATTTTAAATAACTTCCTTGCTTATTTTATTTTATTTAGTTTTGTTTTTCTTCAGAATACTCCGCAACAACACTAATATGATGTTCAAGCTATAATCTGACTTTATGTACTCCCAAAAAACCGAAACTATAATTCAGAAATCTGTATGTATATCACACTGATTTTATAAATATTGCTTCAATAATGAATGAGAGAGCGATGGGGTGATGGGGGTATGTGACGAGAGGGGTGGGGCCAAGAGCCGTGGGAACGGAGCGAGGCCGGTGGAGTAAATGCTAATGCACGACACCTGCACCACTCACCGGTCTCGAGTCCACGGAGGCGCTCCGAAGGAAAGGGATAAAGGAGGAGTGAGACAGTGAAAGCGAGAGAGACAAGGCACTGGATTTTATTTTGTGTTTTGTAGCCGCAGTCGGCCGCGGAGGGGCTGCCGTTTACTTTCATTTCGTGTTTGTTTATTTTATTAAAGTTTTTTTTAAATGTTCGCCGGTTCCCGCCTCCCTGTTCCCGTGACTACGAACTGTGTTACACTTTTTAATCATGTAAAAATGTAATTGCAACTTCATTATTACTAATGTGTGATTACAAATATTTTTATATTCATGACTTTAAAGTTTCAATAGAAATGACATCAACTTATATTTTGGTTTACCATAAATTCCTTACATTACCTATATTATTACATTTTGCTAGAACTTCTATTTAATAAAGATGATCTGTGCTGGGTCATCAGAGCCCTCCCTCTGGCTGAACATTACATGGCCAGACTCTATTACCAACAGCATAAATTTGATATCAGGAGAGTGTTGGCTGAAAACTGCATTTAATCTTCTTAATACATATCCTGAACAAAAGGCTGCAGAAATTATAGGCCATTAACATTGATAAGCAACTCTGCCAATGGCCAACCCGCAATCATTTCACCCGACCTTTATAGATCGGGAGAGCAAGAGACAATGACCAACCCCAAATTGGATTTTAAATGGGGTTCCAGAGAGTCGAGCAAAGGGAACAAGGAGGCAGGATGAATAGCTAGTCGGTTGATCAGCATTTCAGTTTTACTGAGCTGGTGTGGATAACAAACATTCAGGGATAGCTGGATCAGCTACACTATTCCAAAAACCCTCTTAACCACCATAATGATCCTGTTTTTTTAGGTAAACCTCCTTCAGTATTAAGGTTGTTATTTGGGGTCTTTGTGTTACATTCAGTTTATTTTATCTATACAGAGCCCAAATAGGGACACTATACATCATAAAATAGTCAAACACACAATATGAACCGAATACTTCTGTACTATAGAAATATTTGGAGATAGGTATTGCACAGTATGATCAAAGGAACCGTGAACACGCTTTGTTCATATTTAAATTGTGTCTTAAGGTTCAGGGGATTGAAGTCACACTTCATACAGACCCCAATATGAGGCAATCAACAGACTGAACCCTTTCATCTATCTTTTCTCTTTTGTTCTGCCTCTCTGACCCCATTTACCCCTCCCCATTTACTGTGGTTAATCCCCACAGTGCAGCCACTCTCAGAGGCTGTTTTCATAAATTCAGATATTGTATGTCAAGCAGGGGCTTGAATGCCTCGTTCTATCACGGTCTGATAATACGATCATTCTCACAAATATTCCCTATTGCTCTTTCATTTGACATTCCCAATTACTGACTGACAGTCCAAGCCCCGTCTTCAGGAAATCTCACAGGAAGTTTTTAATTGTCACGAACAAAACATCTTTTTCAGTCATCTAAGTTTGAGAGTGCATTCGGTGTTGAAATTACCTCAGCCCTTGTTCCACACGCAGCTCCTTTGATTAATGAAGTAATCTTGTGAAGATGGCAACTCTGGGGATACTGACATTAAAACCATTGAATGGGGTAATTATTGTTATGACAAACTTACTCTAAGGCAATTATTAGTGGTGTTTACTAAGGCAAGCAACACTATTACAATTGCTCATGTTAATGGTTAGGGATTTGAGCAAACCACAAAACAAAGTACATAACTTCGGGATGTAACTCGTTCTGCACTTTTCTGGAATGATACCTCAAATTAAGTGGCATGTTTAGAAGAGGTGTTACTTTTCTCGGGACCAGAATATCATCGAAATCTTCTTTACATTTTTATTTTGCTAAGCAAAACATTTTGTTGTAAAAATCTAGCTCAGAATCAATGTGAGAGAAGTTTATGTACAGAAACATACAAAAAGTACTGGGCTACTACCATGACACAATTAAATAAAAATAAAAAATGAAGAATTTCCATGTTTTTTCTATGAGTTTCGAGTCGTTCAGGATTACCTGATAAGGAATATTTTTTTACAAAAATCATCGATTGCACTCACAAAGTGCAACGTTCACACTAAAAAACATTTTCGAAATGAGTATAATAGATGAATTATTTACATTATAAAATAAATAATTATATAATGTAAATACTTATAGAATTTTATATTAAAACAGCATTAAACAGACATTTGTGTGACTTTCTCAGATTTTTGTAGGATGACAACATATGGTGCCATAAGTTATCACTCCATATGGTGAATAGTATTATTATTATTGGGATCGCGATACAGGAATATTCCATTGTGAATGCCATTTTCCTATTTCTTTGTACATGTAGCTCTAATCTTTAAAAATGTAATAATTTAAAATGGCTATGAATAATTCTGTCACATTTACTCTGTCCCTCATTCGTTCCAAAAACATAAGACTTTCTTATTCATCTTCGCAAATACAAATGAAGATATGTTAATGAAGACTCCATGTAACCATGTGTAAGCAAGATAATTGACATGCTATGATATTTAAGCTAGCTCTTTGTGAATAGAGTAAATTAAAATCTGTTTATAATATGGTGTGTCTTCAGAAGTTGGCTTAAACCGCTCGGTTCATCTGGGAGTACTTTTAAAATCGTTTTTGGCAACTTTTCAAAACAAAATACATTCTTAGGTTTCGAATCAAGTTTAACTATTTCAACATGTCTCGGTTAAAATATCCTAATTTTTGTTTGAAGATGAACAAACACCAATCTAGGTTGAACCACCATGTGGCATGAGTAAAGATGACAATTTCATGTTTGGGTGAACTAAACCCTTCAATAAACACTGTAAAGTAATTGTGAAAATTTATTATTCGAATCTCATTATTATTCACCATTCTAATGCCTAGATTCACTTGTAGCATTTAAAACAATTGATTTGAGCTTTTAGTGCTATATTTTTTAATTATTTAGACAAAATAGAATAGAATTTATTATTAGTGCATCCCTATTTTGTATTAATTTCCTGGAATTTTCCAGGCCTGGATATCACGATGTTAAAACTTTCTTACATTCACAGGTTTTCCATGTCTGTGGAAACATTTTTTGTTAGTATGCAGTGTTGAGACCATCGGCTGATCACAATCTCTGGGTCACACGTGCCCTTTGGACACCCAGCAGCTAATAAGAATGGAAAGACATGAAAAAGTGGCGCAAGGTCTAATCGTGAACAGCCTGGCAGGGTTCTCAGTGTGAGAGAGGAGGTGAGAGAGTGTGCGTGTGTGTGTTTGTGTGTGTACCTACTTAACCATATTTGGGGACAAATGTGTACCCAAAAGTGAGGCCTGGGCGATAATACAACGGTATCGATAATTATCGACGGTAAACCTTCTTCGATAACGATATTAAAAATGTTCGATGTAGTGCACGATATAGGCACGTACTATGATTGATGCAGACAGCACACACAAACACGAACAAATGCTGAAATGAGTGCTGTGCCTTCCTGTGATGAGGAGATTGTACAAAACTTAATATTACTTGAATTTAAAATAAACATTTGCATTTGGAATGCACAATGGTCCAATCGAATCGTTAGGAGTGCGTCAGGAAGAGCATCAGGACGTGCGCGAGATGCGGGTGATGATGATGTTAAGTGGCGGTTGCATTTTAATGTTTGTTGTCTAGCCCACGAGGCGCCGTGCGTGGTATAATAAATCATTAGACAGAAATATAGTAGTCAATGCATAGGAAGATCTGATTATGGTTAAAACCGAAACTAAGCCATTCACACAAAACGCATATTCAACATGCATTTTTTAGACGGACAAATACTCACGTCTCATGCAAGAGATGCAAAGAAAGTAATGCAAAGTTAAAACAGTTTTAACGTTTAGAAAACGCAACGCGCCTCTGCCTCCCCCTTCTCGTTTTTGGGATAGATTACAAAGCATAATTACCAAATTTGTCTGGAATGGCAAACGACCTCATCTTAAACTTTCCACAATGCAACGTAATAGATTATCTGGTGGTCTTTCACTTCCCAATTTTAAACTGTATCACTGGACTTTTACACTTCGTCCCCTAGTTAGCTGGTATAATGACAAAATTGAAGTTTCTTGGCGTTCGTTGGAGGAAAATTTGGTTCTTCCTTTAAAGTTGGATGAAGTTTTATTCGCTAATATCCCTCTAAATAAGTGTAAACTCCGTTTCGGTCCCGTAGTGTCACACTGGAGAGCAGTAGAAATCTAATTGGAATCCCTAGTCTCCTATTTTTAATAATGATGGCTTGTTAATTGGCAAGCACCCAATTAAGTTTGGCCAGTGTTGACTGTGGTATGACAAAGGGATTCACTCCTTGGGTGATATAATGGGCGACAAGGGCCTTTATACCTTTGAAGAACTTTCTATTCAGTATAACCTGCAAAGCTCCATCTTTTTTTTTTACTTACAGTTGAGGGCAGCCATGAAGGCCTATGGGGTCCCTTGGATGGCTCCTCTCAAAGAGCACCCTTTATTGAAAGTAATATGTGAGACCCCGGGAACAAGAGGATTTGTTTCTAAATTATATGGTTATTTTCTGGAAAAAATTTATCCTCCTTGATAATAGACTCTGCTTAGCGGGCAGATATTCTGGAAAGGTCTCCAGTCAGTTTTTGAGTTGGGACGGAGTTGGGTTATGTAAGGTATGAGTAAAGGAATAGGATCATAAACAAAGCCATTTAAACTTTATAATAGGACTTATATGAATCCAAGGTAAACGCGGATGCTGTTGCCCCCCCCCCCACTCTTATAGCATGTGAAAACTTAACACCCGGATCCTAATTGCCGCGGTGATACAAAGGGAAATTGGTACTTTTGTCACATGATTGGGTTGCCTGGGGTGGCCAGTGTTTTTGGAATATGGTTAACGAAAATCTGTCCACTTATTGAACGGTCTCAATTCCCTTGTCCCTTCTGTTCTTTATTGTAAATGATCTTTTGGAATCCAACTTACAAAATGCAGAAGCGCGTCTTTTAGGCGGCTTGAACAGCGGGCCAAGGAATGTTGCAACAAGTGGAAGCCTCAACAGCTAAATAAGCAAGATGGGTTCTCACGTTCAAGACGTGGTGTAATCTTGAACTGTCACGACGCCTACATGGCGCCCAGATGAGGACACCATTAGACTCGGGTCATACTGTACAGAAGCTTTAAAAGTTTAGAATTGAATAAGAGATTTCACCCCTCCCAAAATACACATGTCTGTCTTGGGCTTTTTTTTTTTTTTTTTACATTTTTTTATTTTTTATTTTTTGTTTTTTATATTGTACGATATAGATTCTTTTCATATATATTGAGTAGAGTCGGGTTTAAGAGTTCCTGTGGGTTATAATTGCCTCTTTTTTTTATTGACGTAGACTTCTTTCAGCGCTGTTCCAATTGTTTGTATGTCAAGATTTTTGTATGGGTATATATTTCTTTTTACATAATCTTTTGTACATGTATAGTCTTTGTACTTTGTATATTTTGGAGTATATTAGGTTTTAAACATTGTTTCGTATATTTCTGCCATTCAATCTTCAGTTTAACTGATTAGTTTTAACCAAATTATTATTATTATTATTATATATTTTTTATAGATATACTTCTATTTCATTTATCATGGTCTTTGTTTTTTGTTTGTTTTTTTCAGTTGCACAGCTGATTGTTTGTCTGTGTTATTCTGTATATTAAACAATGTCAAAACAATAAAAAATTTATAAAAAAAAAAGAAAACGCAACGCGAATTTGTGAAGGTTTATTTCATTTCACTGTGTCTCATTTGTTTTTAAATGCAATCTGTGTGATCGGTGCTTTGGCTCTTTGTATTAAGCAATGCTTAAATACTTGATGCTGTTTTGTTCATAACTGTTTATGCAGTTTACAAAATTATATTTGTTTTATAAATGTTAATTTAGACGTTATGCACGTTTATACAGTTATTTGCATTGACAATTTAATGCGCTGCATTAATTTGCTCATCGCGCCCTCCTGTGGCCTCGGGAAACAAGTCAAAAGTTTCCTTAAAGGGGTCATATGATGCTTTTTTAAAGATCATTATTTTGTGTATTTGGTGTAACAGAATATGTTGACATGCTTTAATGTTCAAAAAAAACATTTTATTTCAAAAAACATTATTTTTCAAATACTTTACATTATTGTAGGTCCTCTATGCCCCTTCTCTCTCAAACGCTTCGTTTTCTACACAGTCCCTCCTTCCGACAAGCACAGTCAGCTCTGATTGGCCAGCTGACCCACTGCATTGTGATTGGCCGAACACCACAAGCACGCATCAGAAATGTAACGTCCTTACCATAATCGTGAGCTTCATCTTTCAAAATAAACGTAAAGACCGTAAATACGTGTCTTAGTTTTACCATCAGTTCAAGCCCGAAAGGGGCACAGAGTCGCGTGACAGACACAGTGATGATTCAGTACACAAGCCGCGGTTAAGACAGTTGACTCTACTGTGATGTGACGCTGTCTCTCTCTCTCTATATCACACACAAAACCCCGCTCCCCCCCCCCCCCGATGGCAAAAACTTCGCCTTTTGAACAGTTCAATAGCAAATACTTAAAATAAACAAAACAGCGACTGATTCAGAAGCGCCACGATGGTCATAGCAAAAGTCAGGGAATTACCTCTCTCCTAGTGTTCACGAAAGGTATCATAAAATGATGCTGTCTGTTTGTTAAGTGATTTAAAGATCCTGAATGTATTCTAATTCGGGGGAAAGGACAAAGAAAGTGCTTTGCTTCGCCCTAGAACACCAGCGTATCCATGACAGGATTGCTATTCAACACTAATATGCGGTTACTGAAACCGCTTCTTTCTTTGTGTGAACAATTGGGCGGCGTTATGCAAATCTTCCGACATTGTGATGTAGATATGTGGGGGCTTGTTAGAACGAGCTGTTTTAGGGGGGGCGTGGCAGAGTCTTAACTTTATAAAGAATATTTCTTTGGTTTTGAGACTTTAGTCTTTACAACTTCAGGGATCATATCTATGCACAATCAGCTTGTAACACTCCAAAGAGAAGAAAAAATGAAATGAATTCCTATGCCCTTACGACTATTTAATTGCTTAAAACAGTAAGAAAGGAGTATTTGTGAAAACATTATTTGTGTTGCCCTCGTTTAAACAAATAATATATTGCCATAATATATTGACGTGTGTCTTAATAAAGGGGGCAAACCTAAAATACAGTGGTTAAATCTTTTCGAAAAAAAAAAAATTATATGCTCTGTTTTAAAAAAAGGGTAATAAAAAATGTCCATAATTCTCGATACCGAACGCTCGATACATATATCACATTTATATATTTTTCGCTTATATCGCCCAGTCCCCTACACAAAAGTGAGCAAAGACCCGCCATAAAAAACACTCCACGTGGGGACGGTATCTGTAAAATGGATTAAAATAAAAAAAAAAAAAATAAAACAAGTTTTTTGAAATTTTAACAAGGCAGAAAGTTTCTGTGAGGGGGTAGGGTTAGGGTGGGTTTTAGGTTAAGAAAGCGTATAACTACTCTGTAATAAAAAACAATAGGAAGTCTATGTAAGTCCCCATTTAGATGTAAGTAAACGTGTGTGTGTGGTGTGTGTGTGGTGTGAGTGTGTTGTGTGTGTGTGTGTGTGTGTGTGTGTGTGGTTGTAGACACATTGCAGTCTTGATCGGATGTAGCACTTATCGGCAGGCGCCGTCACTCTAATTATTACTCAGGCATGGGATGGGGCTGTATGCCAGCAGAACAGCAGACGTACACAGAGAGTGATCCTTAAAAGTGGACACTGCTGCCACAGCTCGTGTTCAACACACTGGCAACACACTGATGAATCAATGACCTGTTAGTGGAAATCACTGTCTGATACAGGGTGCAGAGCTCTGGATCTATTAATAGCAGAGTATCTATCCACCCCGGAGATCTGTGAGGACAGAGATGCTGTTTGATGATGCATTCCCTACCTGTACTCAATGAGCTGGTCTTTGTGCGTCCATGTGACATAGGCTGTGGGATATCCTGTCACCACACAGGGGAGCAGAACGCTCTCTCCAACGAATTTAGACACATGCTGAGGCTTCAGGAGAAACTCCAGGGTCCTTTCTTCCCCGGATTCTGTACAAAACAGAGAAGTGAATTCACAGTCAATGTCTGTCCCAGTGCTAATGTTATTTTAAATTATTTAAATAAATTACTTTCAAAAAGATTTTTATTTTTCTGTAAAAAATTGAAACATCCTTAAAACAAAGTAAATCTACATGAAAAGTTAAATTGCATATACTATTACAAATGTTTTTAGAGAATATATTTTTCTATTAAGTTGAAACCTTATTGACAAAAAATTTTTTCCTAGTACTAGTCAACCCAAAAATGATAATTCTGTCATGCCATTCCAAACCTGCATGACTTTCTTTCTTCTGCGAAACTACATTAGATATTTTGAGAAAATGTCCAGGGTCCATTACAGTGGTTCAATTGGGGGTCCACTGGTTATTTGGTTCTCAGTCTTTGTGTTTCTGAACCATTATGAGGGTGGAGAGGTAAAGAGGATATTATTATTTTTTTTGAGTAGGACTTTTTAAACATGAATTTAATAATTTAGGCTTCTGTTTTGCTTAACAGGTGGGGTGAAGAAATAAAAAATAAAGCAATAATCAGGAGTATATTCTCCCTCAAAAAAATGTTATTCTACTCCCCAAGTAATTGTTAAACTTAGGATGTGAACTAGACTAAGTCATATATAACATTTAATATATATATATATTATAAAATAATAATTCATGGACAGACTTTTCTTTTGGTGGACCATCTGTTAGTATGAATTCTTTTATTTTTGCTGAAAATGTGGCGGTAAAGGAAAAAAAATTGGGTAATTTATTAAGACAAAAGTTTAGACCGTATACAGTTCACAGAATTTATTCCCAAGTTAACTATTTGCGGAATTATATGGAAAACATGAAGCAATAATGTACACGTACAACAAGAAAAATGGAAATT
This sequence comes from Sinocyclocheilus anophthalmus, assembly GCA_018155175.1. Classification (NCBI taxonomy): domain Eukaryota; kingdom Metazoa; phylum Chordata; class Actinopteri; order Cypriniformes; family Cyprinidae; genus Sinocyclocheilus; species Sinocyclocheilus anophthalmus. The sequence goes on along the minus strand of JADLZN010008274.1, from coordinate 13,887 downwards.
GTCATCAGAAAAAGTTGGGAACTTGTTTGACTGTTGATCTTACTGATTAGAGTGAAGTGCAAATCTATTTGGCGCCCCCAGTCGCAACAAAGTTGAACTGAAAAACTATACTGAAACAGTTTCTGATAAAGCTTCCTCAACACTGTGTCGGTGACATGGTCAGCTAACCAGTTTTACCAGCACCCCAAACTCACACTATCAGTTGATCCTGCGTTGGACATGTGGAGATGATCAAACAACAGCAATGTTTGGGGAAAACAAAATCAAATGGCTTACTTAAGTATTTTATAGCATTTATTTTAACATACAGCCTAAGACTTTTAGGCTAAGCTTTTAAAAAGCTTTTTTTAAACATATTATTATTTTTGCAGTTGAGGAAAAAAAGAAATTCAAAAAGGAGTGTATCTGATCATGTTGCCCCTGCGCCATGTTTAGTGTGACAAACATCCGGTGCTTCAGGCCTGATTTATGTTCTTTAATATCTGACTCTGTGACTGCCTGGAAAACTAAATCTGCATGCTGAATATCTGCCACAAAGGAGCTCAGTTCTCTTTAACTTTAGCATAATTTACATAGTTCTCTTTGATAACACCACGTGGCCAACCTGCTCCAGGAGGCCTACTTTAAAACTCTCTCTCTCCTCTCAAATGTGTGAGTTTCAGTAGTGCATGAAAAATCTACGAGAATCAATTGATTCTGAATCATCAGAATTAATGTCTTGCATTTTTTTTTTTGTGAGGAATGCAGGGGAATTGGCCTTTTCATTATAAATGCCAGCGAATTGGACATGGACATAATTTAATTTGCAACATTACAGTATGGTTGATGATATGATTCCAAGTATGGAATAGGGATATGTATGGAAATATGGATTATTTACCAGGCAGTATCTGTATTTCTGCTTCTTCACTGGTCTTGGTGGGCCCAGCGTTGTCGATCACACAGCGGTACAGTCCAGCGTCTGCCTCTGTTGCATTACTGATGACAAGAGCCCCGCTGGGCGGAGGAAGTGGTGACGACGTATTTGGTCCAGCTCAACCGGCTCTTTGTTTTGTTCCCAGCGGTTGAAAGACACCAGGTCTGGATTCACCTCACAGTTCAGCACATGACTGTCACCAACCCGCACTGACGCAGCTTCCGGCTGACTCAGGTACCGTGGTATACCTAAAAAGAGTAGGCGAGGAAGAAATCAGAATAATTGCAATAAATTCATTATCGCATACTGGTTTGCAATAAAGTTTGATCTTCTTCTTAAGAACTACATGCCATAAATAGAAAGTGTTAAGCAATTATTGTGCTAAGTGAGTATATGAAATGGCATTCACTTTGGTAAACTGGCAAGGCTTTTGAAATGTTGAAATAGCAAGAAAAATGTCTAAAGCTATTTGCCTGTAGGCTAACATAATTTTCTCTGTCTGTGTGATCTATGTGCTTTAGAGGCAGAGGAAGTTATTGCATTTTGATTAATTGAAGACAATTATGTGCACTGAGGAATCATGCACAATAAGATAATAAGCAATTATGGTCTGTTTTAATTTCATGTCGACTTTTTTTTAAAGTTAAAGGGATAGTTCACCCAAAAATGAAAATTTGATGTTTATCTGCTTACCCCCAGGGCATCCAAGATGTAGGTGACTTTGTTTCTTCAGTAGAACACAAACGAAGATTTTTAACTCAAACCGTTGCAGTCTGTCAGTCTTATAATGTCAGTGGATGGGAATCACGGCTTTGAGAGTTAAAAAAAACATACACAAACAAACCAAATTAAACCCTGCTGCTCTTGACGATACATTGATGTGTAAAGACAGTATTTATATAGTTTTTAACCTCTTTTGCACTGTAGTGTCTGAACTGTCCTGAGCGCGTACTCGACAGCTGGCGCGTGACGTGTCTTCTTCTTCTTCTTGCTTTATGCGCTCAGGACAGTTCAGACATTGCAGTGCATCAGAGGTAAAAAACGATATAAATACTGTTCAGTTTCTTGCACAGACGATCGTTGTGTGGTCTTTAACATCAAATGTATGCGTCAGAGCCGTGGGTTTAGTTGGTTTTGTGTGGTAGTTTATTTGGACTCGCAAGCGTGATTCCCATTCACTTACATTTTATGACTGACAGACTGCAACAGTTTGTGTTAAATATCTTTGTTTGTGTTCTACTGAGGAAACAAAGTCACCTACATCTTGGACACACTGGGGGTAAGCAGATAAACATCAAATTTAAATTTTTGGGTGAACTATCCCTTTAATTATCTTTCTTCCATGCTCAGAGATTCAAAAGTGTCTCTTTAGAGGTAAAAAAAAAAATTTAAAACCCAAGGGCACAATTTACCCTCAAACCTCTGTAAATGAAACGGATGGTGCTGAAAAATAGTCATGGCATACAAGTGTTTACACTTTCTGGAGTTCCCCTGGTGTCCCTCAAGCGGAGAACCTGACAGGAACCTCGTCTGTAAGCAGGAAGTGGTACTGACAGGCTTCTAAGTCACAGATTTCTCTGCTCCTCAGCCCTGGCAAAGTGATAAAGTCCAGAGAAATGACTCTACATTAATTCTGGGGTGTTTCAACTATTTATGATTCATTTATTATTTTGCAGGTGATATATAAAATTGAACAAGATAACAAAAACGTTCATTTTCATGAATCAGTTCAAACTATCTGATTGATAACTTTGATTCAACAAATAATTTAAATTCCCTGCATGGCATTTTTATATATTAAAATTATTTTTTATGTGATAATAACAATAATATGAAAAATCGTACTGTAGGTAAATATTGCCGTTCAGTGTTTGGTGCTGGAATTTTATATTGGTGTATATGAAAATGTATCTGTTCATTTAGTGAAATTCTCTTCATTTAAACTAGACTTTTTTACCTCTTACTACAAATGTTTTGATTCTACTTTGTTACAGTATTAGTTTGATTGAATGGCTGATTGATTTGATATATAAAACGTTTGGGGTCAGTAGGATGTTTAAATGTTTTTGAACGAACGTCTTATGCTCACCAAGGCTGTATTAATGTGATTAATAATACAGTCAAACAGTAATATTGTGAAATATTAATACAATTAAAAATAACACTTATATTGCATATTTTGAAATGTAATTTACTCCTTTGAAGCAAAGCTCAATTTTAGCATCATTATTCCAGTCTTCAGTTTCACATGATCCTTTAGAAATCATCAATATATTGACTCCATTAATCACAGTTCCCCTCTCATTCAGTAAGGTACTCATTTTACATGTTTCTCTACAGTATCTGCATCCTGCCTCAAATGGAAGTATAAATCACAAAGAGATATCTTTAATATCTACCTTGTGGGAAAAGTACACTTTAGCACACTTATTACAAAAAAGAGTACTATTATGAAAATAATATACTTTAATATACTTAAGTACAAACTGAATGTAATGATTTTGAAAAGTAAACTGCTTGCTAATTGAAATTGAATGGAAATGCATTATACTTCAGATTTATTTAATTAGCTGAACTATAGAAGGTTTTTTGAACCACTGAAGTATGACTTTAGTCTACCTTCATATATAATTTCATTTCTATTAAAGGGGTCATATGATGTTGCTAAAAAGAACATTATGTAGTGTATTTGGTGTGTTGCAATGTGTTTATGCGGTTTAAAGTTTAAAAAACATTATTTTCCACATAATGTACATTATTGTTGCTCCTCTATGCCCCGCCTTTCTGAAACGCGTAAATTTTTACAAAGCTCATCGGTCTGACAAAGCGAGGTGTGCTCTGATTGGCTAGCATCCAGTGCGTGTGATTGGCTGAATACCTCAATCGTGAGACGGAAATGTTACGCCCCTCAAATACTGTTGATGCCATGTCCGGCCGGAGCAACGACACAAAAACATTAAAACCCATTACAAACGAGGCCTTTGTTGCATCCAGTGGGGACATAATTACTGATTATAATGACTTATACTGTGTCTTTTTACGTGTTGCGTATCGCGCCAAGTAAACATAAAACCATGTCTGCAATTTTGATCGGAGAAAACGGAGACAAACACCAAGAGCTACTCTACACTGCTTAAAATTCATGTTTGAATCGTCAGTGTCAAATTCTTTAAATATAAAAAACTTACTTACAGGCTGTGAGTCAGAAGCACCATATTGTCCTTGCAAAGTTGGAACTGCCCAATTTATAGAACAGCCTTTGAGCACAGACCCATTGTATGCTACTCTGCAGGTTAAGGAAACAGTCCTCCATAAAATGTGCGCTGCACACATCTGATATTTGGGTTGAAGTGTTCTGGAAAAGTGCTGTAAATACAACCTAACCACTGATTTCTAATCGTGTCCTCATTTTTTGAAGACCAAACAAAGTAGTTTCACTTTCACAATGCAACACAGCATCACACGGCGGCCTAGAATGAGAGGCGGGCGGGCTTGAGAACGGTGTGGCCGGCGGATTCGATGAAGGAGTGTCCAGCGGGCTTGCGGCAAACCACATGTGACGACCCCGGGCTGGACTCCGCTTCGTCCACAGGTGAAAGCCGATCCGGCGACCACAGCGCAACGCTGTTGTAATTCCTCAGCGACCAGCACTGATCAGCTCTAGGCATTTGGAGACCAAACAAATATTCGCCTTCACAACGAAACACCACAAGCATCTCCACGACGCGGCGGCGCGCAAAAACAATACTACAGCGGAGAATAAAGTTACGCCTTCTTGCTTTGCGTGAACATTTGGGAGGCGTTAAGCAAATCTTCCCACATAGTGACATAGACATGTGGGGGCATGTTTAAACGAGGTGTTTTAGGAGGGAGTGGACGAGTCTTAACTGTTATAAAGAATATCTCTTTGGGTTTGCAACTTTAGTCTTTGCAACTTTAGGGATCTTATCTATGCACTAACAGCTTGTAACACACCAAAGAGAAAGGAAATTTGCAAACTTGTTGAAGCCTTCTTCAAAACAGAGCGCTAGGGATCCTTGCAGGTGAACAAAGCGCATGCATGAAAATATCTTTGTGAGAGTCTAGAAGAAAGGAGTGATGGGGTTTCCTTTGTCTGGCATTAGTCCATTACAGACATGCCATGCTCTCACTCTCTCTTAACGGGAAAGAGCATGCAGTGAGAGATGCAATCAGCTGCTGGCTCTGGGTGAACAGAGAACAGCATTCATTCATCTCCACAAGCTCTGCTTTATAACAGCAGACAGAAAGGTTTCACAGAGCATGATGTGGGCTTTTAATCCCCTTATAAGCTATACACAAAATCAAGGTTTAACAACAGAACAGCTTTTATACTCTTAAAGGAAACATTCTGGGCATTTCTGTTCACTAAGTACTTTTTAGAGAGAAAAAAAAATCTAGACAGTTTATTATACCTCTGTACAGCTAGAGGACATACAGTATAACATATTTACAATATATATGTAAGGGATAACAAACTACATTTTTTTCTTGCAAAATAAACCCTTAGAGGGTGATTAATACCATAATGCAAAGTGGTTGAATGTATTAGATTTATTATGTAACTATTTAGCAAATTAATAAATGCATAAATGCATTAATGGAAATTTAATATTGATTCAAGTTTAAATTATGTTTTTATGTGAGAAGGCAGGCAGTGCAGAATGATATGAGGCATGAAATTATGTAAATGTTGATGTAACAATATAGGTAACTTCTGTTGGTGCATGTAAAAATTATTAAATTTAAATTATTCTTGTAAATAAATGAGAGGTGCTCCGATCAGGATTTTTGAGGCCGATCACCGATCACAGAAAGCAGTATCTGCCGATACTGATCTGTTTAAAGTTAAATCAGAATCTATGATGCGATTTCAATTTTTCCTTTCTCTTATTAGTGTTACAAGCTCTTGGTGCATAAAAAAGACCTGTAAAGTTGCAAAGACTAAAGTCTCAAATCAAGAGATATTCTTTATAAAAGGTAAGAAACAGCCACACCTACCTAAAACGGCTCACTCTAACACGCCCCCACATGTCTACGTCACGATGTGGGAAGTTTTGCATAACACCGCCCAAATGTTCACGGAAATAAAGGTGGCGTAACTTTTATTCTCGCTGTAATATTGTTGTTGCCGCTGCTGCCATGTTGTGGAGATGCTGTGTGTTTCGTTGTGAAAACGAAACTACTTGGTTTGGTCTTCCAAAAGAGGATGATATCTGCTTCGTAATGCTAGAAGCTGGTCCGTGCTGGTCGCTGAGGATATACATCAACTTTGCGCTGTGGATCGCCGGAGCGGCTTTCACCGTGGACGAAGCAGAGAACAGCCCGGGACGTAAATGGGGTGGGCCACAAGCACGCCAGCTGGCTCCTTCATCGACATCCGACGGCCGCCGCTCACTCTAAACACGAGGTGGTCCTCAATATGGCCCCGCGCCACCGCTCACGCTTAACCTGCCGGCGTCTCCTCACTCTAGGCCGCCGGCCAACGCTAACTCTTAAACCAGCCGCTGTTCCTCAATCGAGTCCACGGCCACCGCTCACGCTAAACCTGCCGGCCGTTCTCACTCTTAGGCCGCCGGCCACCGCTCAACTCTCACCGCCGACGGTTCCTCAATCTAGGTCCCTGGCCGCCGATCACTCAACCAGCCGGCCGTTCCTCCACTTCTAGGCCAGCCCGGAGACCACTCACTCGAGCCAGCCGTGTTGTGCGCGTGCGTTTCGTTGTTGAAGCGAATACTCCTTTCGTTTTCTATCTCCATGAGTGCCATCTATTTTTGCCTTGTTTATCTAAAAATGCTCTTTTCCTTTAAACCTAGCCAAAAGCCATATGTGTTGACTGTGAAACACAGTAGACATTAATTATATGCATTTATGGTGTAATTACAAAATTTTCGTGTCAATCCATGTTCATACTAAAAACAATGCACTGTTACTTTAATTCAACACTTGCAGTGCAGCAAAAATAGGCTCTGTCTTGAAACGATCTCTGCACTGCTGCAGACACAACGCTCCTGAACGCACTGCTGGACCGCAACCGCATGCAGTGTGAACGCTTTAGAATCCGTTAACATGAGCGCGGTAAAAATACGCACCACATACACACTGCACAACTAAGTAATGTGAACTGCATAGTGTGGCCCTGCGATGTGCATGAGTGCTCAGTCTCAGGAGAGCGCGCGAGCGCTGAATGTTTAAACACTGGCAAGAATTAAAAAGTAATGCAGTTTATAAACTTTAGTGGCGATGTGACACTGCCTTGATTGTGCATGTGACAATTTCTGTCTCAACTGTGCAGCTCATTTATAGTGCATATGCGATGTGATTTGAAGCCATTTGCGTAATTTGAGAGAGAGAGAGAGAGCGTGCGCGCGCGGTGATTCACCTACGCTGTTTGTGAAATTATGTCTCACAGAAAGTTTTCCAATTAGCTACTTCATAAGTTAATGAAGAAATATAAACTGTACCTCACCTTCATTATTATAATTATTTCACCAATTCCGGACAGAGACTGAGACAGTGCCGCTGCATGTCGTGCCAAACCTCTGACGGCAGGCGCGTCATAAGCTTGAGATCGGTTTATGAGATCGGCCTTTATAGAGACCGCCGATCAATCACCCCAAAGTGATTATCGGCCGATAGTAATCGGTAGCCGATCAATCTGAGCACCCCTAAAATATTTTTTTTAATCTTGTGTACATTTAGAGAAAAACCATGTGGAAAATATTATTAATATTGATTAACAATATATTTTACTATTTTACACCACTGTTCAGAAATTTGGGGTCAGCACAAAATATTTATATTTCAAATAAATGCTTTATATTCAAATGTTTCATATTTATATCAAACCCTCCTGAAAAAATTCTGAAGGAATATGAAGGCTCTATTGAGGTCATGTGTGACACTGAAGATTGGAGTAATGATGCTGAAAGTTCAGCTTTGATCACAGGAATACATTTCATTTTACAATATATTAAAATGGAAAACTGTTTTTTAAATTATATGGTAATTATTTTAAATATTTCACAATATCACTGTTTTAACTGTATTTTCGTGCAAATAATAAAAAAACTGTGTTTTGCATGTATTTACCAGCTAGACCACCATCCAACCAGCATATACCAACGTAGACGAGCACGAGAATTCATGCTGGTTTAAACTGGTCTTTTCAGCAGGGTCTAGTAATGTAAATAATCATAGTTTAGAGTACAGTTCAGGCAATGTGTTTTGGTGGCAGTGTGAACCCTCCCTGCTGTTATATTCTTCCCCTGTTACGTCCTTTCCAACCAGTTAGTCCAAGAGCAACATTTGCTGAGTGATTCATTACACTGGTGTAAATGCTACATGGGAACCAGTGAGTGCCATAAGCTTGGACCTCACAAAAACAGCTCACAGACACACACTGAGGGTCTACCACACATGCACACACATCCCATTCTGGTGGCCTGATCCAGGCATCTATCTTAGTACACAAGAACATGCTACAAACTGGAGATTTGGATCGACAGACCCATTAGAGTTTATTGGCCAGACTCTTGTGTGATTTCATTGGAGAGGACAGTCCGTTTAATGGACAAATTGTCAGCTCTGCCGCTGTTTGTCCACATCATCAAATTATGGAAGCTTATTTCTGCCAGAGAATAAAAATATAAAAAAATCATGACTTTTTATCCAACAATTCTTCTTATTTTTCACAGAATTGTAAGTTTATATCTCATAATACTAATCTCTTTTTTTAGAATTGAGAATTTATATCTTGCATATGCGAGTATTGATTGTAAGATGAAACGCAGAATTAAAACAATAAAGGGTCATACATTCTGGTTAGAAAAACTCACAATTCTGACTTTTTTCTTCGAATTGTGAATTAATTTAATTGTGAGATGTAAACTCAGAATTTGGAGGAAAAAAGTCAGAATTGTCAGATTGTAAATTCGCAATTGTGGGTTATAAATTTGCGATACTGACTTTTTTCTCACAAATGTATGTTTATATCTAGTAATTGCAAGTTATTAATTGCTAGACGTAAACTCAGAATTTGGAGAAAAAAGTCAGAATTGCTAGATGTAAATCTGCAAAAAAAAAAGTTATAATTTCAAAATTTTGACTTTTTTCTCAGAATTTAGGGTTTATATCTTGCAATTGCGAATTATTAATTGTGCGACTTAAACTCAGAATTTGGAGAAAAACTCAGAATTGCAAGATGTAAACGTGCATATGCGAGTTATGAACTCACGATTCAGATTTTTTCCCTCAGAATTCCATGTTTATATCTCACAATTGCAAGTTATTAATTGTGAGATGTAAACTTGGAATTCTGAGAATAAAAGTAAAAATAACAAGATGTAAACTCACAACTGCAAGTTTTATGACAAGCAATTGTGATAATATAAACTTGCAATTCTGAGAATAAAGGGCAGAATGAGTGTGATATAAATTTGCATCTGAAAAAAAAATCTGAACTGTGAGATAAGAAGTTGCAATTACCTTTATAAAATGTTTATTCTGTGGTGGAAATAAGCTTCCATACCAAATTGCAACTCTTAACATGACCATTACAGGTTAGTGCTGAGGCACATGAAAACACACAATCAATTGGGTGATGAGAATTTCCAACTAAAGCAGATTGCACACACTAGGAGACATAGCGACGGTAAAAACCCTGCAGAGAAAAATAGCAACCTCAAATCATGGGCCCCTAAGGCCCCCAAAGTACCATGAAGCAGGCCCCAACTTCCATTTACCTCTGTCAAACAGAGAAAAGAATTTGAGTGGGTATAAGGTCTCTTCCATCCCTCTGAGCTGAAGCTCAATCACTGTTCATTCGACTCTGGATGCTCTTCTTTATTGGGGTCTTAGAGGTGACAGGCAGCTCTTTAAAAAGCTCCAGAAATTTACAGGCTCGTGGACAAACAGCTCCCTCCATTTTGCGACAGGGTTTTTAGGCCTGTAGAGAGCAAGTAGAGCTGAGCACGATTTACCGATGCTGTTAAAGCTGAATATGAGTAGATAAATCTGGGGTTGGGAAGGTCTGGGATGAAAACAAAGAGACCAACCTCACAGCAGAGTGCGCTTGAGCAGCAATAAACAGAAAAGTTGTAGCTCAAACCCAAACGCATGCAAAGACCCCACCCCAGCGAGGGGAAATAAATAGCCGTACCTGCCATATATATAGATGCACACATTATTATCAGGAAACGGTGCCAACTGTGTGATTTGATTGTCCCCCTGACATACAGTACTACTGATATCATCGACAAGATTAACTTTAAAAATTAGTCATGTTATTAATTAGATTTAACTTTATTTAATGCAGAATAGGTAAAAATAAACAAATAAAATTAATTTAAAGAAATTGGTATGTTCCCATAAATCATAATGACATTTGAACTCTTTCCCTGACATTGACAGAATTTTCGGCCATTTATGAGACAACATCTTTGACAACATGAAAAGCGATTTTCTTAGGTTCTTGTTCAAAAATGTTTTTTTTTTTTTTTTATGAAACGTGCCCAAATTTAAGTGCGGATTAAAAAAAAAAAGTAATTCATGAAGCTGGAATAAAACACTTTTTTGTTTGTTTGTTTGTTTAAAAGCAGAGACTCTGTTCTTTCATTTGACATATTGCATGTTCAGATATTCACACAACAAAATATTATGGGGGCCATGAAAATGGCAGGCAACTTTTTTTTAAAAACGCTGGTGGGGAAAGAGTTAAGTTAAAAATATTAATAAAACTGAGACTGTAAAAAAAAAAGAAAACAAATGATTTGATAGTTCCCCATATATTTCTTTTACAGTCTTTATCAGTATATTTTTATGTTTGCACTTACCGTATATCAGCCTTGTCAATAGTTCAATTCTATTTTGGAGAAAAATTACTTTTAATTTATAAAATCCTGATATTTTTCAGCACAAATGTCACCATTTACTGAGAATGGCCTACCACCCTTCCATCATCTTTTACTAAAAGAGATTTGACCACCCTTCTTTTTCTCTCATGAAATATTCATCTCAAGGTTCGTGCAGTCTTAACATGGCTTCTGTCCAAATTAGAAAGCTGTTTGAGCTCCAGTCATCTCTCCTGGAGTTCTATAAATATGCTGTCTAAGAAGCACCTAAAGGAGAAAACTGCCAGCCATAACAGCAGATGTCATCGCGGAGGATGCAGGAAGTCCGTGACCCAGAAGCTTGTCGTGTCAGTTGCTTTTTGACAAACACTTTGGCGTGTGTCCTTGCATTACCTGGGGGTGGAAAAATCTGAGCAAATATAGCAACGACCTAGAGAATGTTTCATTGTTTGACCAGCAGCTGGATCAGGATGGTTTTTAAATCTTGAAATATGCTGCCAACGCTTTTATGTTGCTCTTCCTAAGAATATCTGATTTTTGACGCAAATCTGATATTTGTTCCTTGTTCAGTTCGTTCATGAATTAACCTATTTAATCCCACAATTTCCCCAGTGAAGGGAAATTTTCACCCAATGCATAGTCAAATGAAACGACTGGCATGCCCAAAACAAGTTAGTGCAGGGTAGCTCGTGGGGAATTACTATGTGAAATTTTGCTCACATGGTTAAGAAGAAATATTTTTTATTATTATCAAGCACCTGTATATAATCTCTTAACTAAAGATGACGTCACATTAGTTAAAAAAAAAAAAATAAAAAAAAAAAAAAAAAAAAAGTGCACAGCAAAACCATTAAAATAAACACTGCGATGATTTTCATACAAAACTAATTATAATGGTCATTCTGATTTAGTAATGACTTTAAATCTTTTATAATGTGGACCAATCAGTTATGCAATCAGGTTCTGTGTGTCTTGTGACTGCTATTTTACATGTATTGTAAAATGCATATATAATACATTGTTTCCTTTTATGGAGCTTTTTGACACAGACATCATTTTTTCAGAGCAGCAAACTGGTGTTAAACAGCTCTGTTCATGTTTACATGTATAAAGTTCACAGAAACATTATGGGTGACAACTATGTAAAATGCAACTCATTTGAAAACCTTCAAAACTCAAAAAGTAATTTGTCACAAATGTTGCCAGCTGGGATTAACTCTTGCCATTCTAGTAGTTCATTTGGTAAATGTCGGTGTTTTTTAATTAAAAAAAAAAGTATTATATAATATAATAGTAAGTAATCAGTGAAAATGTCAATAGGCGAATTTTAATTTTGAAGGACAGCGGATAGTCAGTTTATGTTTTCAGCGCGGTCTTCCTCGTGATAGGGCAATATTATAATAATGCCGTAATAAAAGCAAAGTTTTGCCGGATTTTAATGACGTCACGTAACTATGCACCAATCAAAATGTGGCACCGGTGTGGGAGGAAGAAAGTTTAAAATGTAGGACACACTCATTTTCATTCAAAGATCCAGGCAAGCTGGTGGACAGGAATCATGCTCGGCTTTAAAGTGTCTGTGCTGCTCTTCGCTGTATGTTCGCTGAGTAAATGCAGCGGTAGGTTTGTTAACTCCTGCAAATATCCACCTTCACAATGGTGCGACTCTCGAGACATTGCAGCCGAATGTGGGGTAAGTGGCTCGTGCATCAAAACACAACTTACAACTTCGTCCTTAAATTTCATGGCATGAAACGATTAGATGTGTTTTATTAGCATTCTTTTTAATCAATAATTTTACTAGCAAGAAAAAGTAAAAGTGAATTTAAAGTTGCATTAGCTAGGCTACACTGGATATGCAAATCGTCCTGACGTAATATATTTACACTTCTCGTTTTTTGCTTTGCACTGTCTGGGAAATCCCTAAGGGTTTTTTTTAGCATTCTTGGTCCATGAAGAAGGCAGACGCCCAATTAGCGTAAAGGAAACTGAGCGCTTCCCTTTATTCTCTTCTTTCTCAGGTGCTGGAACAGTGCGTGAAGTTTAACGCTGTCCCGGTCAATGTGAGCCTGTACTATGAGTCTCTGTGTCCCGGATGCAGACAGTTTCTTGTAACGCAGCTCGTGCCAACCTTCATTATGTTAACTGACATTATGAATATTGAGCTGGTTCCATATGGAAATGCACAGGTATATTTACACTCCCAGCTGTTGCTCAGACAATTTACCTCTGTACAGATATCATAGTACTTCTATACACATTATATGACTAGCATCTATTTCTATTTGCACTTAAGATGTAATCGAGATGATATTTACTTTTGTTCACACCTTGGGAACAGTTTTACCACAATTTGCACAGTGTAAATAGCAACCAATTTCTTTTACACATAATAAAAGTAAAAATAATAATGAATGTTAAAATGTTCATAATAGGAGAAAGAAGATCAAGGGAAGTATACCTTCATTTGTCAGCACGGAGAGGATGAATGTCTAGGTAAACATGATTGAGGTGAGGTTTTGCTTTTTTTTTTTTTTTTTTTTTTTTTTTCACCTTCAAAGCATTTTAAAGAGGATTTGAATGAATTCTTGTTTAGAGCTGAAATAGAGGTATTATAATTGTAATCTTTTCTATCAGACCTGCCTGTTGAATACATTAGGACCGAAGGCTATTCCAGTCATTTTCTGCATGGAGTCAGGAGCAGATGTGCTGAAAGCTGCCCAGCCTGTAAGTGGTCATCTATTATTTATTGTAAACCCTGGTGCAACACTATGCTAATCTGTACCTCTTATCTCAGTGTCTTGGAGTCTATTTTCCTGATACAACATGGGATTCAGTCATGAAGTGTGTGAAGGGAGATGAGGGCAACAAATTAATGCATCAAAATGCACAGAAAACAAATGCTCTGAAACCCCCTCATCAATATGTGCCTTGGATAACTATTAATGGAGTAAGGACAAGTATTTGTTTATTTACAAGGGAATTTTTTTTGATCAGTGTTTCCTGGTAATTAAATGGCACAATGTTGTTCCTGCAGGAACACACAGACGATCTTCAGGATAAAGCTATGAGTTCTCTCTTCAATCTTGTGTGCAGCTTGTA